>JAUIMM010000250.1:3810000-3815000 GCA_031769625.1 Taudactylus pleione
CTTAGATATCCAGCTTCTGCATGACTAATACATGCCTATCAAAGGGTCCTAAGGTAATAGCAGACAACCTGGCGGGAGAGGTTCAAGGCAGTTGAACTGTACCTGAATTTGAACAATGGGCAGCCACTTTATCAGACAAATGGAGCATAATCACATCATATAAGTCATATAGATGAGATATATTTTGGCAGACATGATGAATTCAGCATAACAGAGGCTAATCAAGTACTCAGAATATGACTGTGCTCTCAAGACTGATAAGGATCCTACTATTTTGTTATAAAATTAATTAAATGTATAGCAATCTGGGTATATATGTTATAGTATATTTATTGTGGCTAATAAATATTAAGTAATATTTTATGAAAAAAATATATGAAAAATATTTTCCTAATTCTAATTCACACCCCAAAAATTACATCTTATATATAGAATTCATTGGTCTATTTGTTTTTCTGTCCGGTTATGCATTTGGACACCCCTACACCGATTGGGTTGAAAATAATGCAAGGTGGTTCAGTTGGATCCTGTCCAGGTTTTCGGGGGTTAGTGTCCTGGTCGGACCTCCCATTTGTGTATGCTGGGCAGAACATTGACCCAGGGAGTCTGTTCTGAGCCTTCCAGTGGATGGATTTGGACAAAAACTTCACCGAGTGGTAACATTGGATCCCAGAAGGCATACTAGGGGTTGAGGTCCTGGTCAGACCTCATGTTGGTGTAGGCTTAGCAGAACTTTGACTCAGAGACAGAGAGTCTAATTTTGACCAGGGCAGCCTGCTCTAAGCACTGAATGGATTTGGATGTAAACTTCAGAGAGGGGTGGAATTTGGTCTGGCCTAATGGAGTGGTTGGGGTCCCCTTGGGACCTCACGGTGGAGTGCTCCAGGTAGGGCTTTGACCCAGGGAGCCTTTTCGGACCCGGGGAGCCTGTTTTGAGCCTATCACTCTGGATTTATTTGCCTATCACTATGGATATATTTGAACAAAAACTTCACAAAGTGGTAGAAGACATACTAGGTCGTTGAAGTCCTGTTCGCTGGGCAATAGTTTGCCCCGGAGAGCTTGTTCTGGGCCTTTCACTGGATGGATTTGGATGAAAACTTCACAGAGGTGTGGCAATTGATCTGGCATGCCTAATAAAGTGGTTGGAGTCCCGGTTAAACCCCAATGTTGAGTGCACTAGGCAGAACTTTGACCGAGGGAGCCTGTTCTGGGTTTTCCATTGGATAGATTTGGATAAAATCTTATAATAAAACTGAATAACGAAAAGATTTAAACCCAGGCGATGCTGGTTAATAATAATATACAGTATATCTTATATGCAGGGCTGTTTTTCAGCAGGAACAAGCTGGAACTCAGGACTAAATTTAGACCCGCTCGCTAGATGCGTACGCTTGCTTGATGCATATGCAAATTCGGCTAAGTGACAGCAAAGCAGGTGATCGCAAGTCATAAGCACAACCACTATGTCTTGGCATGCGATCACCCTGTGTTTACAGATGCCCACCAGCCTGTCTTAAGATGCCCACTTGCGTATGTCATCTCCAGGAAGTGTATGCAACCAGTGGTACCATTGGGTTCCATCGGAAGCGAACGCAGCACTTGTGTTTGACCAAGCTCTGTGAGCACTTCAGTGTAAAATCCAGCCAGGTGACGTGTACTATGACGCTGCATCTTAATTATGCATGCCTCTGCAATGGCATTGAGATGCTCAGGCATGCCTGCGTGTGCACCTCCACGCCCCCGTTTTCAAAGACCAGCCACTGTCGCTACCCTCATACAACTCAGATCGGGGGGGCTCGGAGGGGTTCGGATTTCAGAAATCCTAACCCGCTCATCCCTAGTTTATATGTATATATAATATATATGTAAGTGTATATATAATATATATTATTGTTTTTCTAAAGCTCCACCCCCAGTAACTCCACCCACAGTTCCTGAACCTATGTTTCCAGAAAAAAAGCCCTGCTTATATGTAAAAGCTCCCATAATGACAGTAGTGACTGACAACCACTAGTACATGTGAGTAGTAAATGGGAAATGCAGGGCACAGCTTGCACCATGCCAGGAACATATAATGCTGGTTTATATACAGTATTTCTATGTATTTATTTACTCACATAGGACCTTTGATTTCCTAATAGCAATATACATACTAGATATTCAGTGGCGAAAAAAATAAATCATACATTGAATTTCCGTATTATTAAAAATTTAAATTCTGTCATATTTTTTCACAGGTTCTGGTTCACAATAAAAAGATCAATGTTTCACATGCTGCTTAATAAATCAAACTTTGTATTTAATCAACCTAATTAAGCTGTTACTGATTGTAAATATTTAGACCCTCTTTTCTAAGTAATATGTTTGAAAAAAAAGACAATTCTTTTCATCATTTTATAATTTATATAAAAGTCATTCACACCCAAAATAATTACATTTGAAATAATTAATTTGATGAAATTCTACGGATTGCTTCCTGCAATCTTTATAGACATACAAAGCACACAGCATATAATAAATAAAAGCGAAATGAATCCCTATTCATGCATAAACTTAAGCAGTATATTGGAACAGAGTAGAACAAAGGTACCTTAAGGGATAAAAGGTTCCAAATCAATATAGGAGTGTGGAAGGCAGCTGTCTAAGGAGTCTTACAGCACCCTAAAAAGGGACAAAGCCCACTAAACCACAGAGAGAATGTTAGTCAGTGCCTTATTACTTAAATGGAATAATAAAGACACAATGAAACTGGTTGTGCCACTAATTTTTAATATTTGGTTACTTAAGACTCTATTCATCATCACTTAGGGCTTGATTCAGCAAGGAATGCAGTTGCTAATACGCACGCAATCGGCAGATTGTTGCATTCTGTGCACAAGTATGCGCTGCAGTGTGCGTGCGGGAACCGTCCACTGTGATCGGGAAAGCGATCGCTGTGACTATGCAGACCCATTGCAGAATGATAGACAGGAAGTAACGTTTGTGGGTAGTGACGGGGGGAGGGGTGCCACTGTGTTTTAACGCTGTTGCAGGGGCGTGCATAAATTATCCACTGCAATGGCCTACGCAGCCTGAGGTCTCATAGCGTGCATGGAAGTTAGCAATTTCTGAGTAAGGTCAGGGCTTGTGCATGTGTGTGTGAGGGTACGATGGTACTCGATTGTGCTGATGGTTTTGCAGTCTTGGGGGCACGTTCAGTGTGATCGCTCCCCCTCCACAGGCAGAGGAGAGGAGATTTTTGTTGTGCTTTATCTGCAACTTTGTACTTGTTTAAAACAAATTCCTGTGTGGTTAAAGTCACTAGTATACTTTGTTAGCTGTTTCGCTGCATCTTCGATGTGAATAAAAGGCAAAATTTAAAGAAAAAGGTGGTACACTTTTCCTCGGTCACGCCAGTTATCTTGTGGCATATGGCGTATTGACATTAGCTGTATGAGGACACATCTGTACCTTTCTAATAATTAAAGAATAACTAGATATTGTTTTCTGAAATGATCAGAGATTGCCTTGTTAAAATCAAACTATGCATGGATTTAGAGTATAAATTCCATAAAATGGTTTTGAATTGGATCATGAACCACAAGTGTAATAAAAACAGAATACAGAATGTTCATGGTTAATCATCAATTTGGAAAAATTACCAGTGACTATTGTAACATCTTTTTATTTATTACACTGTGAAGCTCAGTGCTTTATACAACAGAGAGAACTTTGACTTCCTGTATATAAATCCTGTGCCATTAATCACATGGCAAATATTATTTCCATATAAAATTATGCACAGTTTATGCTACGTTAAAAGAATAAAAAAAACACACACAAACATTACTGGAAATAACATAAATTCCATTATAAATTTTACATTTTTAAACTTTTACATTGTTGCATTTTGTTTTTATGGATTCAGATGAAAAAGGAGGTAATTTATAAAATTAAGTTTCAATCTTAAAAATGTATAATTACATTTCTATTTAAGAAACAATGCAGTACACTCCAAACATTGATTATACAAACCAATAAAATGTTACATAAGGAACGAACATGATCAGAACTCTCAATTTGTAATTTTTCCATTTTATTGACTAACATTATCAATAATAACCAGTAAAATAAACTGCTTCACACAAATGAAAATTATATTGTATTTATAACTGGCAAAAACTACAATCCTGAAACAAAGCATGAATTCGGTAAAATAAATTCTATAGGTTAAGCATAAGAGAATAGAACAGGGAACATTCATGGTTAATGATCCATTTGGAAAAATACTTGTTTTTATTTCTCACTCTGTGGAGCTCAGTGCTAAACACAGCTTGGATTGCCCATATACCTTTTTCAAAACAGTCTTGTCATTGTCTTCTATATTAGTACTTGGCAAATTTTATCATATGACAAAAACATCTAATTAATAAAGCAAATTTGAAGTTCTCATTACTGGCAATAAGATGCAATTTCCATATAATTTAAATATTATATTATATCATGTGCATTTTATTTTCACAAATCCAGATGAAAGTGGAGGTAATTCTTTACTTCTCACTAATTTATAAGCATAAAAACAAGTTTCTTTTTAATGAAAGCAGGGGGGGAGGGGATTCAGTTGCCACATCTCCTAGCATTGCTTCTATTGCTTTGCCTAAAATAATTGTACTGCTCTTTGAAATCATCATAATCATTTTCATACTGGCCACTCTAATCTGGTCTTCCTGTTTTTGTGTCTCACCAATGGTTTACATCTTGTGGTGAACCCTCTATATTCACTCTTGTGAAGTCTTCTCTTGATTGTTGATTTTGACACATATACACTTTCCTCCTGGAGAGTGTTCTTGATTTGGCCAACTGTTGTGAAGGGGTTTTCCTTCACTAGGGAAATAATTCTTCTGTCATCCACAACAGTTGTTTTCTGTGGTCTTCCGGGTGTTTTGGTGTTGCTGAGCTCTCTGGTGCATTCTTTCTTTTTAAGAATGTTCCAAACAGTTGATTTGGCCACACCTAAT
>JAUIMM010000250.1:6317500-6327500 GCA_031769625.1 Taudactylus pleione
GTGTCCATCCATTCTGGAGTCCCTTGATGCCGAAATAGCATTTGCCCAGATCTCATGGTCTTTTATGCGTACGGTTCTCGGATCAATGGGCTTTGATGGGATTCTTGCTCTGTATTGCTCTTCTATGGCAAAGGTATCAGCCAATGGTGTGACCTTGGCCCCTTTTACCAATGGCAGACGTCAGGGCTGCCCTTTATCTCCCTACTTTATGAACCTGTTGCTTCCCACGTTAGATGAACATTCAAAGCATTAAAGTAGGGAAGTCCACATATAAAATAGCCATTTATGCTGATGATATCCTCCTTACATTGGTTCCTCTATTTCTTCCCTTCCCAGGCTTTTGGAGGAAATTGATTTAGATGGTCTTTACTCAGATTATAAAATTAACTCTCATAAAACGGACCTGCTTGACTTTCATCGCACTGATGTCACAAGACATTAGATTCGGCAGACATTCCCTTTTAATTGGCAATTAAAAAAGCCTAAATACCTGGGTGTTTATCTTACTAGACAGTATCAACAATTGTTTCAACCAAATTTTCCCTGCTTACTTTCTCAACCCAAGAAAGATATTGACTTTTGGCACCCCTACTACATCTCTTGGATAGGAATGATCAACTCTTAAGATGAATATCCTTCCCAGACTCTTGTACCTATTTCAAACCTTGCCAAATCGTATCCCCACTTATGTTTTTGAACGTATTTCATATTTCCTCTCAGTTCATATGGGCTAAAAAACACCCTAAAATTAAATTAAAATCTAGCAGTGTCCGTCTCGGAGAAGGGGCCTGGGTATCCTAACTTCACCTGCCTGCTGCTGAAGTCTCTGACTCTGGTGGTAGTGCATCTCTGTGGCTTCTATAGGGCTGTGCGTGTTGCTCAGAAGTAAATTTAAATGCTCAGGCGCGCCCAAAAATGATGTCATTGTGGACGGTAGGATTGAAGTCCCATTAAATGAGGAGGATCTGGGCCACTTCTCTTTTGCCAGAGTATAGGCTCCCAAACCATACTCCAGCATCCTAGTGATTATGTCTGCTTGTTTCTGACCTTGGCTTCAGTTGTGACCTGACTCCGTCCCATTGTTGGTACTGCGTTTGGTATTCCTGTTTCGACCTTGGCTTTCCTCCATGACCTGTTTACGTCTGCTGCCTGGTACCATCTTGTCCGTTTGGTTCTGACCTGGCTTGTCGACTACTTGTTACACCTGCATTGTACTCCGCTCTCTCAAGGGAACACCAGCACTTGTACAAGAGAACCAAATTTGAGGGCTGCGACCTGCGTGTTGGATGCAGCTAACTGCAAACCTCCTTGCGGGGCTTCCTGGTCAATACCACCGGCTCGTTAGACTCTGCACCTCAGTACTGGGTCTCGCCAGTCTTGAAGTACAGGCTAGCATCCACTATCCATCCGTGATTTGCGACACATGGAGATTACTTATTTGACCTCCACGTTGAAAGATCCACATGAATTTGTGTAGGAGAGGGATATGGGCAAGGCTTTAGATGACGAGGATTGGTCTGAGAGAGGGGAGAATTCTGCCGTGAGCTCTATATGCTACACTATGTCCCAGTACAACTGAATACATTTTTCCCTGATGGCCCGCGCTCCTGTTGGAGAGGATGTCATATGGAAGGCACCTTTCTTCATATTTGGTTTCAATGCCCCAAATTATCCCCTTTACGGCTGTCCATTAAGTTTCAAGTTAGCAGTTTTAAATATTGAAATTCCACTATAGCCAAAATATTTTCTCCTGTCTCTGAATTTACCCAATGCTACTCACCATCAAAATAAATGAATTTAACATATTTTCTCTACCATCACTTAGGTTGCAGCCTTGTGGGAGCAACCTCTTCCTTCCACTATCCATGCTCTTAAATCTAAACTGTGGTATACTACCAAATTGAATATATGATGAGCATTTCTAAGAACTCTTCCAATTCCTCTCTGAAATCCTGGGCTCAGTATAACTGCATTCAAATACTTCTCTTTTGATCATAGACAACCTCTTTTAATAAGATAATTTGACCTTCTTCTCCCTCCTTTAGGTGAATTGTGCCTTCCTGGACCCTTCCCCTTTTCTTTAATTCCCTTCCATGGACTGCTACACCACCTTTACCCCCCCTCCCTTTTTTATTCTCATGTTAAAAACAAAAATTGGATTCAGTACTTAGGTTGTGTATTTCTGTGTACTTATAATATATGTAACTGTGTATCCTTTTAATTTTTTATTACTACCATCTTTAGTACTACCTTTGTTACGAGTTTCTGAATCAGGAATAAACATTGAGGTCCTGGGTTCCCACCCATGCCCTATCTGTGCGGAGTTGTATGTTCTCCTAATGTTTGCATGGGTTTCCTCCGGGTGCTCCGGTTTCATCCCACCATCTAAAAACATACTGATATGTTCATTGTATCCTGACAAAAAAAATTAACCCTAGTGAATGTGTGTCTACACATGTGGTAGGGACTATAGATTGTAAGCTCCACTGCGGCAGAAACAGATGTGAATGACTGAAGCGCTGCAGAATATGTGCGCTATATAAATGGTAATAAATAATAATTGTGATTCCTGACCTTCTGACTGACCAGATACTGTAGCTCAAACAGCATGCTTTTTGAATTGTTTTCTGTCACAGCCACCTCATTCTTTATGGCGGTTTTGCCAGCAGTTTGCAAAACCGCCATTCTTCAAATGTAAAAAAAATGGGACAGCAATATGTTTGGTGTCATTTTCTAAAATGGTGAATTTATGGCAGTTTTGCCTTAGCAAACTTGGGAAAACCTCCAAAAACCAGCAGTATTGCAAAACCAATGCTTAGTAAATTTAGCCCTAGGCTTAAATTTGATCAACTCTGTGGTTCTGTAAAAAGAACAAGCTGCCTCATACCACACATTGTATGACACCTAATTTTTATGTAGCTTTGTACATCCATGATTTATGTTACAAAAATAAATAAAAGGCTAATAATGAAATTATGAAAAAGAAGGACAACTATTTAGATAGACACTTACAGCCAAAGAAACAGGGAGAATCCAGAGATATAAAGATTCCGTTGAGATCTAAAAAGTTTCATTTGGATGTGATCATAAGAACTAGGGTGAAGGTTTGCAGATTTATCAATTCCCTGATTTGCAGAATACTTTCGCACTTCTCTTATTGCATCTGTAAAATAAAGAGATACATACTGTATAGGGTATATGCATCTGAATGATAACTGATCATTACACATTTAATGTTTTCAATAAACTGAACCAGAACATGTTTGTATTAAAAAGCAACCCTACATTACAGAATAGCGATTGGTGTTAATGTCTAGCGCAGGTATAGGCAACATATTATTAATTCAGGGACCACACAATCCAGAAAGACACAACATTTGTGGGCAAGGATTAATGTTTCAAACTATTATATATATATATTACCATATGACTTGTTTGTCAAGCTGGTTAAAGACAACACCTGCTACATAAGTTGTAAAAATGCATAGTGCAAAATGCAAGACATCAGTTATTAAGCATATGACCAATAGCATAGGTGTGGGAGGACCATGTTTGAGAGTAGAGCTATTGAGATGAAGGAACACTGGAATACTATTTTAGAGAAAGGAATATTGGTCACAGGTAGAAATTGAAATAATGAAAATACAGAAGCAGAATTGGAAGTATATGCTTAATTATGCATAATATTTTACTCTAACTTTTCTAATAATATTAACCCATGCTATTTTGTATTTTAAAATGTTCCCACCAAAGGATATCAATCTTATTATCCTAGTGTAGCATTCTATTTGAGATACTGTACCTGCCTTGAGATCATCATCATTACCTAACAGTGCGAGAGCATTTTAGGATTTGCCTGGATAGCTACTTCAAATGCATTATTAAAGGATGTTATGTACTGAATGCATCTCCTGACTGGAGAGGAGATTTATGAAAGACAAATATAAGGGTTTTTTAAAGTCTATTTTAAGAGAAAACAGGAAAAGATTATGGGTAAAACATACATGGTACACTAGACATGCCAGCTGCTACAAGATTATACCCAAATAGTATTTTTGACCAGTCATTCATGCTCCCCATCTCTCCAGCATAATGACTCCATGTCTGTTTATCTGTCACCAACCCACTTCTCTCTCATCTCTGTCCCACTGCTCCCTCTCTCATCTCCATCCCACACCCCCCACCTCTCTTTCGTCTCCGTACCACAGCCCCACCTCTCTTTCATCTCTGCCCCATCCTCCACTGTTCTCTCTTTCATCACTGACCTTCCCCCCCCCCCCCCTCCGTTAGGGGGGATTGCTGGGGGTGGGGGCACAAGTGAAGGTATTGTTAGTTGGGGTAGAAGCAACTATATAGCAAGTAGGCAGTGAGAGCTGTGATGGGAGGGAGAGGGTGGGGCTTCCCTGCAGCTCTCTAATGCACCTTTGCTAGACACAGATGCAGCATTATATAATCGATAGTGCTGCTGTGCAGGAAATATTTGACCTCAGCTTAACCTGAACCCCATATGCTCTCTCAGCCTTGAGGATTCCTGGTGACATCATAATAATATCCCCAAAATCTGTTTCATTAATTGTGGAAGAGTGTATAAACATGTAAAAATTAATTTGCAACTCTGGTGATGTAATACAAATTATCATCCAGTGGAAAGGTGTTCTGTAAGCCAAGGTTAAAGCTCAGATAACCTAGCATTCAGCCGCTAGATATATACCATGCAAGTTTCTCAGAAAGTGAATGTGCTCCAGCTGTGATCTAGCCACTAGGAAAGTCATGGTTCACTAGTACCCTTTTCACACTGCCATCAAGTAATCCCGGTTATTGCACATGAACGTGCAGCAACCCGGGTTACTGTGCAGTGCGAAAGGGCCAGGTTGAAATATCCCGGGTCGAGCGACCCGGCATTTCAACTTGGATAACGAGTAGGGTCAAACACAAACTCAACACGGCTCGTGGTGCAGTGTGAACGAATAACCCGAGTCCCGTTCACTGCATAAGGAGAGCCGGTGCTTGGATATGAGATCATCTCCAAGCGCCGGCGCAGCAGCGATGGCCTTAGATATTAACGGTTTCCATTTCCATCTCACCACTCCAGTAACACATTAATCTTTCACATCTAAAGTAATGCATCCCTTCCCTCACTGCCATAGTAAGACATTACCCTTCCTCACCTGTGTACTAACTCCCTTGCCCGTTTTGTAAACCATTCGACATTCCCCTCCCTCAGCTGTGTAGAAATTAAATCCCTCCCTCATACCTGGAGTAACACACTTCCTTAACTCACCTCTGTAGTAAAACATTACCCCCGCTCACTTCTGTAGTATCACATTGCCCTGCCCCACCCATGTTGCAACACCATTCGACATTCCCCTCCCATACCTGTGTAGTAACACATTCTTCTCCCGTAACTGTGTAGTAAGACATTCTCTTCCTTCACCTCTATAGTAACACATTCCCCTCCCTCACCTGTGTAGAAATACATTCTTCTCCCCTACTTGTGTAGGAACACATTCTCTTCCTTCACCTCTATAGTAACACATTCCCCTCCCTCATGAGTAGTAACACATTCCCCTCGTACTGCTGTTGTAACATTTTCCTCCATCACAACTGTACAACACATTACCCTTCCTCATCTGTGGACTAAGAGCTATTGAGGATTCCGTGAAAACATGTTTTACCCCTTTGCAGTACATTCTGCCTCATTAGCCACATCACAATCATACAGCTAGTGGCAGCTACAGAGGTGGGGCTGCAGCGCAGTCCAAATAGGGGAGCCACACCAACTGCCAGTGATGTTTGGCAGCAGTTAGTTAGTTAGTGTGGCTCCCGTATTTGAATTTTGAACTGTGCTGCAGCCATGATGCGTAAGTCAGGCAGGACACTGCACAGGTGGAGTAAACATTTTATCCCTATTCACTGTCAAATTTTGAAACATCCCTGCATAGTTGGTACCCACGTCATGGAAGGCATATACGCCCCAACTTTGATGCTTCTAGGGCCACGGGTTTAGGCTGGGCGTTGAGTAGTCAGTGAGTCAGGACATTTGATATATATATATATACATACACACACACACATATATATACATATATACACATATACATAAACATATATATATATATATATATACACACACATATATATATATATATATATATATATATATATATATATATATACACACACACACACACACATATACACACTTTTTTTTATTATTATTATTATTTTTTTACCTACAAGGCTCCAAAACCAAGCATTTGTTTAATAATTCTAATTGAATGGATTGAGTTGCTCCTAAAGAAATTTTTTTCACTATATCCCATAAGCATTTCACTCGGTTTCTAAGTGTTTAGTAAGCAATATGGATACATAAGTGGCGGCTACAATATTTGTTACCATTGGTAAAATAACATACAGACACAGGCTAGAAATTGTGGCCAGATGAAACAATATTCTAAAGATTGTAAAATGCTTTGTTTTTATCTGGAAATATAATTTTTTTTTTAAAAAGATGATCTGCTTCATTTATATAAAACAATTAACTTACTATTACTATTACAAGTTCAGTTACATAGAATTTGAAACATAGGGTCAAATTCAATTAGCCGTGAAAAGTGCTGTCTGGCAAAAAGCGGATTGAATTTGCCTCATTTGCCACAATGTTTTCTCCATGCATGTCCCCGATTTTCGCGGATAGGCGAATGTTCTCCAAAGCGAAACTGGTGAAAAAGACATCTTTTCGGGGAGAAATCAGTCTGTACCCCATGACAAGCTTCAGTGACCCTGGGAATCAATATAGAATAGTACTAGTTGCCCTAATAAAGGTATTTAGTGTGATATTTTGTGGCAAAGGGCTGTTATATGCAGAAAAATGATAGAAAATAATGTTTTTTCTGAAAAATAAGTACAGAGGTTAAAGTTGGGGTACCTGAAAATCGGTACTAGTATTTTTTGATGTCTCTAAAATAATATTTAAAAAATCTCAAAATACACCTGCTGCAGCCTCGTGCAATCCAAAAAACACCTGTCCCAACCATATAGCCCCCCCAAAGTACCAGGCCTCCACTTTTTTCCAAGACTTTTTTTCCCCAAAAAGGACATGTCTTTTTTGGGGTGAATTAAACTTTTTTTTTTTTTTTTTTACCCATTAGTCATTAGGGAGTGTCCAAATTCCCCACATTTGTACCCCAAAATATGGATTTTGCACTTCTTTTCTTCAGCCTTTTGCTGGAGAAACTTTTTGCCTGTTTTTGCCTATGAAGTTTTCGCATAGGCAAAACAGGCGAAAAGTGCAAAATCGAAGAAAACTTTTCTCCAAAAGGCACTTTTCACGGCTAATTGAATACGGTCCATTGAATGTGACGGCAGATAAGAACCACTTGGTCCATCTAGTCTTCCCCTTTTTTTAAGCTTTTGGTAACCTCAAACCTGTTTGATCCTTATTTTAAAGGATATCCTTATGCCTATTTCAAGCATGTTTATTGCTCTACTGTATTAGCCTCTATCATAACTGATGGAAGGCTATTCCACTTATCCACTAGCCTTTCTGTGAAATAATTTTTCCTCAAATTTACCCTGAACGTACTTCCTTCCAGTTTCAGTGCATGCCTTGTGTTCTAGTACTTTTCTGTAAAAGAATGTTTCCCTCCTGTACCTTGTTCAAACCATTAATATATTTGAAAGTATCTATCATGTCCCCACTTTCCCTTCTCTGCTCCAAACTATACATATTAAGATATTTTAAAGATATGGCCTCCAGAACTAAACAGTATTCTAGATGAGGCCGTAACAGTGACCTATACAGTGGCATTATTACTTCTTTCTTTTTGCTGCGGATTACGAATCCTCTCCCTATGCAACCAGGCATCTGAATTGCCTTTGTCATTGCTTTGATACACTGCTTGCCTGCCTTTAAAAATTACCTGAAATAGTAACTCCTAGATCCTTTCCTCTTCTGTAGTTTCTATTATCGTAACCTTGATACTATATTTAGCCTTTGGGGTTTTGAGACCCAAGTGCATGATTTTGCATTTTTAACACTAAACTGTAGTTGCCACTTTATTTCCCATTCCTCTAGTCTACCTAGGTCCTAAATCATTTGTCATACCCCTTCTGGTGTGTCTATCCTGTTGCATAGCTTTGTGTCATTTGCAAAAAAGAGGCATATAATCCCTCCAATACCATTGCAGTGTCACCAACAAAGATATTATAAAGCACTGGCCCAAGTACCGTTCCCTGGGCTACTCCACTGGTAACCATTCCATTTTTAGTCTGCACTTCATTTACTGAAATTCTGTTTCCTACCCTGCAAAAAAGTTCTTATCCATTCAACCGTCTTAGAATCCAACCCCACACTTTTCAAGCTTATTTAGAAGTCTGCTATGTGGGACCATATATCAAAAGCCTTAATAAAGTCTAGTGAAGCAATATCTACGCTTCCCCTTGATCTATTACTTTAGTCACCATGTCGAAAAAAAAATATATAAAAGTAAATATATAAAAGAATATAAATATATATATATATATATATATAAAAGAATACCCAGCGCTCATTTTCACCAATTCTCCGATCCTCATCACAATAAATTAATTAATCTGCAGCAATTCTTGCAACGGGAAAAGATTGCAAATCACACAAAAAAAACTGATTTACTAGAAATAAGAATGCGCTGACAAACTCCAAGCATTGATTAGGCAAGAATGGGCGGCCATCAGTCAGTATGTGGCCCAGAAGGTGATTGACAGAATGCCAAGGCGAAAAACCTTTGACACTTATGAAATGCTTGTAATTTTACTGCAGTATACCATAGTAACATCTGACAAAAAGGTCTAAAAACACTGAAGCAGCAAACTTTGTGAAAACCAATACTTATGTCATTCTCAAAACTTTTGGCCATGGCTGTATCTATTATTCCCAGCTATGTTCAGACAGTACATAATATTTAAGTTGAAATTACCTGGTATCAGATATTTCTCAATGTTTTAAATGCTCTGAAAATTATACTTTGTTATTTCAACACTTCGGCCGGTAACCAATTAGCCACAAAAAAAATTTGGGTAAAAAAAATAGTAGTTTTTTTTTGCAATTTTACAATATTTTTTTCAGACTATCCAATTAGCTCCCATTTTTCTCACTTGAAAAATGTTCTACTTTTGCCCAAAAATACATAGAATCAGTGATAAGCGTTTTAAAATATTATAACAGGTGACCGCAATATTTTTTCTTCTCAATCTGGTCGGTCAGTGTGGAATGGATAAATATTTTGACAAACTAACACAACCCAGTAATCTGTCACAGGAAACTTCATAAAAAATGGGCAGAAACAAAGCAACTAGCAACAAAACCTCGTCCTCACAAGGGGCTTTAGGCCCCTCTAATAACTCTGAACCTACCCACTCTGAACAGGGGGTTGTTGTACCTCCTGCGTCAATCGCGGAGATGGTGGAGGCGATGACCAAGGCCTTTCTTCCTCAAATAAACAAAAAATTTGACACTATGCAAGCCTCATTAGATGTGGCTATGACTAAAGTAGATTCCAATACCTCCCGCATTTCCGGCCTTGAACAGCGTCTGAGTGACGCGGAGGAAACTATACACTCTCTACAAGTCACTATCGAGGCCCAAACTCAATCCCAAAATTCGATGTCTGATAAACTAGATGACCTAGAAAATAGGAATCGAAGAAACAACCTGCGTTTTATTGGGGTCCCCGAGTCAGTAAAAGGTCCGCACCTAATAGATTAGTACTAAATTACCCCGTGCTTTAAACCCCTCTGTGGATCCCATTCCACCTCAGATTGAAAGAGCACACCGGAGGCCCGGAGAGAAACTGAGTCCATGACCGCCCACGTCCTGTCATAGCCAGGTTCTTAGACTTTAGGGCCAAAGAAAAAATGTTAGCAGCTGCTAGAAAATGCCCTCAAATAATGGTAGAAGACCACCGTATATTAATCTTTCAGGATTTTTCTGCTTCGGTGGCACAAAAAAGGAAGGCCTTTT